>VDFB02360477.1:0-21532 GCA_007258455.2 Sequoia sempervirens
ATAATTTTATTATTTCCCCATTATATCCAATTCAAATTAATTAGCCATAATTTGGATATATGCCACAAATTATGGAATACTATCATGATTAAATTCATTATGTAAAAAATGATTTTGTTTCCCAAGAGGTTCCTCTAACTCTTCTAGGTTTTTCACCTAAAAGGAGAGGAATAATGGGGCCAAAATTCTAATGTCTACACTCAAGATTAATGTAATGGAGATGCAATGTTTCTAAATATGATGTACTAATGCAATAAACTAAAAAATAAAGATGATTATTGATGTTAAACCTAAGAAATGCAAAGTTCTGGAAAGCACATTGTGATATGCAAAAATGCCTAAGAATGCAAGTAAATGATGAAATAACTAAACAAAACTAGAGAGGTGCACCTCAAATATAGAATATGGTGCAGAGAGGCTCTGGAATCCTACAAAGTTGACTAGGAAACTTATGCCAAGCTGGGTGATTTAGTCCAGTTTTGGGGAAAATCTATCAAAATAGGAATATGCCAAATGGGTGTCCAAAAATGCAGAAACTACTTTTCAAGCCTAACAATGGGACTAATTTTCTATAGATGGTGACTTAGTCCACCTAGATATTTCTATAATTTTAGGACAAGATTCTATAGTTTTTGGTCTACACTTGCTTTTCTAATAGGTGTCTTATCCTGATTCTACAGAAAATGGGATGAAAAGAGTCTCCAAGCTTTAATTAGGGTTGTGTTGACTTTGATGCATTGTTGACCAATTTTTGACACCAAACTCTTTGAAAAATTTGCATAAAAATTCTGCAAACACAAAAGCAAAGAGGGGGAAAAGGGTTAAGGGTTAGAGTATAGGGGTTTTCCTTAGTCAAACATTGGTTTGGTAATCAAACCCTATGAAATAAAATGAAATAAGAAGAGAATGATAAATAGATAATATGCAATGGCATAAACTTACCAAACACTTGATGTAGAAATCTAAATATATGCAATGAAGTGCTCCAATGGATGACTTGATTATGCTTAGAGTGCTTGAATGCTTGATAATTTCTTGAATGATTAGATGAATGAATGCTTGAATGAATGGGGGATAAAATGAGAGGAAAAACCCTTATTTTTACTTGATTTTCCATTAATTCCTAAAAATAACACATCACAGGCTTACCTTAAGGGTAAGAGTATAAAATCCTACTGCAAAATTAAAATTATTTTGATTTTTATGCCCAGTGGGACTAAGTTGCCCCAGGTGGTGACTTAGTCCCACCAAGGAAATTTCACTCAGTTTTAGAGATTAAAGTGCATTAAATGTTGTTTAACTGAAATATCCTCAAAAATACACTTAAGTATGGCAGGAAAGTGCATTAAGGGGTCATTTAAACATGAGAAAGGGTTGAATTATTGTTGACAAGTCTAGAAAAGCATGAGAGTTTATTATAACTCTTTACAACACTTTAAAATAAGACTTGGTAAGTGATAAAAAGGGTATATTTCAGTGAATTATGATGAAAGGGTCCTACAAAAGTGTGAAAGTGGGTTACAACACTTCACAACAATTTACAAGACATCCTAGAAGTTTTAATGATTCTCAAGGGTCCAATACCTAATGCGAATGCATTGGGCACATTACAACATTAAATCTAGGAAAAATCAAGACAAAAATCCACTAGGGCTGACACGAAAAATGAGAAAAAGTGAGGTTACTTTTACGTGTCCATAGTTAAGCTCCCACTTTGTTGAGGAGGATGAACTTGCTTCAAACTCACACTAAAGTAGTTGATCATGCAATCAAGAGGGGTCCAAATGTACTCATGTTGGTAAGATGAGACAACAATGATCAAGAGGGATGATCGAGCCCCCAAGGTCAAGATCCCATGGCAAACCAAACATGAACACAAATGAACATACATAAAAATGATGAAAAAGAACTTTGAAAGAAAGCTTTGATCGTCTATCCAGCTCATTGTGGATTAGATCTAGGTTGTTTGTTTGGAAAAATAAAAATGTGTACTCACTCTAGGGCGATAGAACTTATGACTATCCGCTGGGTGAGAAAGCCCAAGTGTACTCACTCTAGGGCCATGAAATTTTTGGTTGTTTGTGGGGTGAGAAATCTTGAGAAAAGGTGGCTGTGAAGGAATTAATCACTTACTCGGAATGGGATTCCCACTCAACCATACTAAAGCTATACCTCCTGTACTTTGGCAGGCATGGGTAGTAAGACCATGATGGGTCAAAAGAATGGCAATATGATGGGTATGTGTGTGTAGGGTATGTGGCGGATGACTTTGTTTACCCAAAATTGATGAAGCGAAAAGGGTTTTAAAGGAGATTCTCAGCTTTCCACCAATATAAATTATGCTTTAATTTCATTTTAATAAATAATTATTAATCATTTTCTATTTGAATTACGACTAAATGTGTGTTTTGATTGAAAAACATATAGCTTCAAAGGTATCACATTTTTTGAATATGAAACATGTGTCACATTATATGCTTCACATAATATAGGATTAAAAAATTGATTTCATGGAAGTTTTCACTTAATTAAAGGTGTTCATACATCGGGTACTTATATTTTAAAACTTGTAATAAAGGTAAATTAATTATTTACTTGGAAAAAATTACAAAAAAATATGCATCACATCCTTGGGACATAGAGTGTCATATATCTAAAATATAATAAAAATATATAGTGTTTTGGTGTGGTTATGGTGGTCAAACAAACACCTACTTCTTATTTTTTCCACAGAAATTTAAGTGCTACTACATTGAAATTTCATATTTTTCTATAAATAGATTTTTTTTTTAAAAATAAACCTAGTAGTTTAGAAACTACATTCAATTTACTTCTAGATTCCTAATTCTTATTTTGAAATAATATAGATAACTTATTCATTTTTTGGTTTCCTGCTCGTGCCACGAGATTTTTGCCATAAGGGCCTATTTTTTCCATGATGATCTTGCAAATATATAAAGACAATATAATTTCCTTGATTCATGAGACAAGAAAAGCTTCATGTATTTAGAACTCATGAACAAATGCAATGACACCACATGCATGCAAGTTGTGTTATGTAATGTGGTCATATAATTGCAAGATGCAACATGCAAAAGATGTTCAAATGAGTCTTGTTAAGTTCATGTGATGTCTATTACTTAGGGAATATTGTGTCTAATGTCTCCAAGAGAGGACCAATCAAAGAATAGAATATTCACAAATCAAGGGATGCAGTGCACCACATCAGGCCACTAAGAAGAATGTAATATGCTAAGATAGATAACGATTATGAGGTACATCACACCCAATGTCATCCACAAAGTGAAAAATGCATCATATAAAGTAACAAGGCTACACTAAGAACCAAGAAAAAACTTAGATGAATTATGCCAATGTATGCCCCCACTTTAAAGGAATTTCTACACACCATTCTGTGAGCAATTACTTTAAAGTAGCAAATGAAAAATCCAAAAAGAAACAAGACATGAGAGCCAACTTGAAAAGCCTCTATTCCAATTCATATGTTTCTGAGTAAGGTGGCATCATGCGAATGAAAAAGGAACAAAAGAAAGTGGGGTTTCCCCCAAAAGAACCTAAACATAAAGGGATCCATAGTTTTTGGGTTAAATGTATGTTCGTTTATTTGCAATGTTTCATTAAAAGAGCTTAGAACTATCATCATTCCCCAAATACCACAGGCTGGAAGAATAATAAAAGAGTGAAAAAATTAAGAATTAAAAATCCATTTGGGTCAACATGGAAAGAGACATTGGGGTCTCAACACTTTGTCCCCAAAAGGAAAAATAATTGAAAGGAAAATTAAAGTCACAGAAAGGAAAATATTTTGGGTCAACATGAAGGAGAAATTTTAGTCTCAATGCCTTGCGTCGTCACAAAGGGCTTAGGACCTTTTTGGTCCAACATGGAAGAGAGACATAAGGGTGTCTCTATGCTTTGCATCATCCCCAAAAGGAAAACACAAGAAAAAAGAAAAATTAAAGGCAAAAGAAAAGGAAAAGCTTTTGGGTCAACATGAAGGAGATATTTTGGTCTCAATGTCTTCTGTCATCCCCAAAAGGAAAAACACAAGAAAAAGAAAAAAAGGACCTTTTGGGTGAACATGGAAGAGACATAGAGAGCCTCTATGCTTTGCATCATCCCGAAAAGGAAAAACAGAAGCAAAAGTGAAAGGAAAAAGAAATCTATGACATAGAGAAGAATGAAGGTACAAATAGAAGAATGCCACAAAGAGAGGGAGAACAAAAAATGTCACATTACGAGGGAACACAATATAGACATATAAGCTTAAAATAAAAAGAAAATAAAAGAAAAATGCAAAAGGCTATCAAGGCGAATGCAAGTCAACCATTGAACAAGTCATCCACCTCCCAATCATGTTCAGTGTATTGTGAGGGCGATTGAATATCCAAAGGGAAAATTGCAAGTGCCGAACTAGGGGAAGTACCAGGTTCTACACTTGTGGTAGGAGATTGGTCATTTAAGCTCATGGAAGAATAAAATAATGTATTCAGATCATTATGCACCTCTTCATCTATTTTATAGATCTCATCATCACCATCATCTAGATTGATCACAATGGGACGATGGATGCTAATTTCTAATGAAGGGTGTATCAGGAGTTATGGTTGTTATATTGGATCATTTTGTTGTAATTGGGGAGGATGGTTGTTATTTATTGCTTCGATCAAAGGTAGAGGTTGATTTTCTTTGTTTTCTTTAGTTTTTAATTGACGAGCAAGGAGACGACATCGACGCCTATGCTCCCTACCACCACAGTTTCTTTTGGTTTTATTTTGAAGTTATGTTGGTGTAAGAGTGGGTTGATCCACCATAGGCTCCTTTTCTTCCTGAAGGGGAGGTATAGAACGAACCATGGGAGGTGATTCAATCACTTTCTCTTTTACTTTACAGATTTGTTTTATGCGAGGAGGCATGATGGGGTTGGTTTCATTATCTCTTGGATGTTTGGATGAGGAAGGTGAAGTGTTTATGTTTGGTTGGTATAGAGTTGGAGGTTCAAGTTCAGGTTGAATGATTATTTCATTGAGGATGGGGGTGGTGGAAATGGATGGGGATTGGTTTCAGAGGGATAGTTCAGAAATTTTCTTTTCTCTAAACTTTTGATAAGCAATGAAAAAGAAATATTTGCGAGATGTTATGGGGTCCATGGGCTCTGGCCAAAAGGCTTTTAAGGAGAAGTTTCCTTTAGAAGAAAAAGGGTGAAATTCACTATGGTGAACAACGAATATGTCATTGTCAAGTGGAAGCTTCAAACATTTGTGTATGACTAAAGGGAAATCTTTCATCTAGCAAAGCCATGGATGGCCTAGCTGCAAACGAAACTGATCTGATTGTGGAATGATAGAGAATGTAACATCCATTGTCTTAGGTTCTATCTGTAATGGAAGAACGATTGATCCTATCATACGACACATGAAACCATTATGTGTTTTGATCCATGCTCTTGGTTTTTCATAGTTATCTTGATAAAGATCATGTAATACCAAAAATTCCTTAGAGGTCACATTCTTGCCACATGAGGGATCTATGAGTATCCCATTAGTGGGCTTATCATAAATGTGGCTAACTATGTAGAGAGGACCATCAGGAGGATTCAGAACAATATCCTTAGAAGAGAAAGTAAGATCAAGATTTTCTTAGGTTGGCCCTTGCAAGGGATAATGTCTATCACTCCTACTAGATCATCCATAGGATTAATAGAAGTGGCATGTGGAATAGGATCAGGATGTTCAATCTCTTTATGAATAATCATCACATCATTGTTTTAAGTTTCATTGGCTCTAACGAATGAAACATTATGTTTAGGCATCAGATTGGTAAAAATTTGCAAATTTTTATTGGGTGGGGCAATGGATATATTTCCTTTAACATTAACATTTGAAATGGATAGACAACCAGAATCAATGAGGCCTTGCACTATGTGTTTAAGACACATTGTTCTATGTCATGTCCATTTTTTCTATGATAATGGAAATAAGAATTAGGTTGAAAGGTTAGAGGCAAAGGTTTATTTGGATCTAATGGTTTAACACTAGGTAAAGAAATGGGTATGTGCAAGATCATCATGGAAAAAACAAGCCCTTAAGTGGCAAAAAAATTAGAAAAAATAGAGTTAGGCAACTTGACGTAAAAATTTGAATAAGTTATCTATATTACCTTAAAAATGTAATAGTATCTATAGAAAATTGAATGTAGTTTCAAACGGCCAGGGTTTATTTAAAATATATATATATATGGTAAAAATTTTAAAATTTCAATGTAGTAGTAATACTTTAAATTTCGTGGAAAATAAGAAGTAGAGGTTTGTCTAACTTCACCTCAAACGTATGGAATAAATGATAAATATTTTTTTATAAGATTTTAGATGATAAGTAGAGTGACTCCATGTCCCAATGTGATGCATATTTTTTGTAATTTTTTTCCAAGTGAATAATTAATTATAATTTTTTTATTACAACTTTTAAAAAATATAAAAACTCATATGTCTAACCACCTTAACTTGGTCAAAACTTCATGAAATTTATTTTTTGTTTTTTTAATCCTATAGTATGTGAAGCATAGAATGTGATGCATGTTTTGGATTCTAGAAATGTGATACCATTTGAAATCTATAGATGTTTTTCAATCAACCTATCAATTAGGACTTTAGTCATTATTCAAATAGAAAATGAATACTAATTATCTATTAAATTCAAATTAAAGCATAATTTATATTGGTGGAAAGCTGAGAATCGCCTTTAAAAACCCTTTTCGTTTCATCAATTTTGGGTTAAAAAAAAGTCGCCAGCCACATATCCTACACATACCCATCATATTGCAACTTTTTGGCCCATCATGATCCTGCACATACCCAAATCATTTGTTGTTGTATAAGTTGGGTCATTGTGTTATGAAGAGTATCGTGTAATGGTGTAAACTATTGTTTTGGATCTCCATAACTATAAGGTATCACGGCTTTAATAGTTGCAACTTGGTTTTTGACAGGTTGAGGTGGTTGTTGAGAATGGGGGTTGAATTGTAAGAACCCTTTGTTTGGTTTTTATAATGCTTGTGAACTGCTTGAAGTGTTAGGTTCAACTTTTTCAGTTCGGTTGGAAGTGGACTTTGCATCACAACTACTAACCGGATTGTGATAGTCATAAAGGATTGTGCACAAGTGCATAAAGGAGGGATATTTCATCATGGTCAATCTATCTTAAATGTGATTTTGTAAATTCTCAATGAACATCTTTTGGATATGTGGATTAGGAATTTTGACATCGAGTTGGGCATAAAGTGACTGATAGTGTGAGATGAAATCGGTTACCTTTTCGTCTACATTTTGTTTACATCTGATTAAATCAGCCAATGTCTTCTTTGGAGTTATATGAACTTGAAAATGTGAATGCATCAACTAGTTTATTGAATGAACTAATTGAATTATTGGGTAAGGATGAAAACCATTCTAAGGCAATGTCTTTTAAAGTCCTATGAAACAGTTTGTCCAACAGTTTATCATCAAGGAAAAACTCATTGAACAACGTTGTGTAGGAATTAACATGATTAGTAGGATCGGTCTTTCCTCCATACTTCTCAAATCTAGGCATTTCTATTCCATATGGTATCAGTGTTCTTAGTATTTCCAAAGATAGTGGGCTGCTACGAACATAATAGGTAGGTGGTTCATTCTAGTTTTGGTTGATGGTGGATTTTTTTTTTTGCATAGAGGAGACAATTTGGAAAATTTATGTGATGAGAGGGTCAATGTAAGTGGTATGAGGTGGAAGGGAAAGTGGTGATGGAGTGTATGTAGTGGTAGGGCAATTGAAGGGAATGCTAATGGATGGTATGGTGGAAGAGGAGAGAACATTCAATGCCACATAAGAATGAGGAATGCTAGTAGGAATAGCCGAGGAAGGAATCACATTGCTAACCTGTTGCATTGTGGTTGTGACTTGTGGAATGGTGTAGGTAGGTATGGATGCCATTTTGGAATGAGGAGTGTTATGTCCTCCTTGACTAATGGGTGATCCCACAAAGTTGGTTTATAACTTCTAGGAGATTCTAATTTTTGCTGAAATCACATAATTTTAGAAAATATAATGATTTAAGCCTTAAAAATTTCAATTTAAAGCATTCCAATTGAAGAGGGTTTGATCAAACTACCTTAGATCAAACCCCTTGGATATAACCCCACTAGTTTTAAACCATACCTATAACGAGTCTCCTTTACACCTATCAAAATGTTGATAAAAACCACTTTTGATTTACCTTTTGGGGATCAAATGAATTCATTTAAATTTTTCTTTTTTAATATGTAGTCCTTATTATAAGCTTCCCAAAAGTATAATTTTAAAGAAATTTAATTTAATTATTATATTTATTTTTATTTCTTTGTAAATGTAGGTTTTTCATCAAAAATAAAGCTCTTTGTTTTGCAACATGTGGGAGTAAATAGCAGCATTATCAAAAAAAAATTGAAAAAATATGAGTGCAATTCATATATTTTTATTTTCTCTTGATCCAACAAAAAATGAATTTTGATATATACAAAAAAAAGTTACAATTAATATACCGTACATGTTTGAATTGTAATTGGTTTGACTTCAATACTTGATTAAAGAAAAATATTCAATAAAAAAAAAACTATCTAACCAAGTGGAAGCACTAGATATTGAAGTTAAAAATCTAAATATGAAAGAATTATAATTTTATCCTTCATGGAAAAAAAATTATGCATTATATGGTGAGCGTCACTTTTTAAAAATGTTGTTTTATGAAAAAAAAACTAGTTTTTGAGGGAGATGAAAAAAAATTGCAATCTAATTCCAAAAAAATTGAAAAGAATATATTTAGAATCTACAGAAAAAATGTCATGAAACTCTAGTTTGCATCATCTTCAAATTCCTCATAGTTTAGTTGCTATAGGTGCCCGAAAGTGAAGATTAAGTTACAAAAAATAATTTCAGTGTCTAGTTTGGCCAAAATTTGTAAACCACTATTGTGGGATCACCCTAACCATAGTGTTTGTTGGTTGGGATTTAGAAGGAGCATGTTTGTTGTATATCTCAACAATGTGTTTCATAATTTTAGGCCTTCGTAACTTTCAATTAGGTGATGGATATGTTCTGTAGCAGGAATGGCAGTGGTTGAAATGCTTTCAAGACAAAAGTTTTGTTGCAAATGTGCTAAATCCTCATGAATGTTAATGACTTTGTCTTGCGGAATGTGATCATTTGATGTGTCAACTTGCATTATATTGGAAGGCATAGTATTGCTAAAGGTAGGGTCCATGCCTAATGCACTATTATCAATACTAGGAGTAGTAGCTCGAGACAACCCAAGGTCCACAACGAGTGTGTTATCATGGGATGCCATGAGTCATGAACTTCTTCTCACTAAGGTATTACCAATAGGGCACCAAACACTCATACAAAGGCTACTAAAGGTAGGGTGGATGCAAATGAAATGCAAACTAGGAGCAATAAAATGCTAATAATAGAAATTTTCTCAAAACTATAATAGAGATGTAATAACAGAAAACATAAATGCAAAAAATGCACAGAAAATGTCAGAAATTATAGTGCAAAATGTGTAGAAGGACTAAGTCACCCAGTGTGGTGAATTAGTCCCAGTGATGATTTTTTGTGATTTTTTAGAAATTTTTAATGCAACTTGATGTGTTTCAGATGTACAGATGTAGCTATAGGATGAAAATGCAAATTTTTTGTTGTTTTCAATGAGATAAAATGTAAAAGTGCAAGATAAATGAGCTTTTCACTAATGCAAATTTGAAAACCCTAGGATGCAATTTAAACAATGCAATGTTAATGCAAATTATACCTAGGATGCACTTAAAATCAAAAGAAAAATGTTCAAAATTCAAGTTCAGCAAAATGTAAACAATGATTTTGGTTTCCCAAGAGGTTCCTCTAACTCTTCTAGGTTTTTCACCTAAAAGGAGAGGAATAATGGGGCAAAAATGCTAATGTATACACTCAAGATTAATGTAATGTAGATGTAATGTATATAAATATGATGTACTAATGCAATAAACTGAAAAATAAAGATTATTATTGATGTTAAACTTATGAAATGCAAAGTGCTGGAAAACACACTGTGATATGAAAAAACGCCTAAGAATGCAAGTAAATGATGAAATAACTGAATAGAATTGGAGAGATGCACCTGGAATATGGAATCTGATGTAGAGAGGCTCTAGAATCCTGCATAATTGAATGGAAATGTTAACTCAGACAGTTACGCCAAGCTGGGTGACTTACTCCAGTTTTGGGGAAAATCTGCCAGAATAGGAATCTACCAAATGGGTGTCCAAAAATGTAGAAACCACTTTTCAGACCCGACATTGGGACTAATTTTCCACAGATGGAAACTTAGTCCATCTGGAGATTTCTGGAATTTCGGGATAGGATTCTATTGCTATTGTTCTACAATTGTTTTTCTAATAGGTGTTTGATATTGATTCTCCAGAAAATGGGATGAAAAGAGTCTCCAAGCTTTAATTATGGGTTTTTTGACTTTGATGGATTATTGACCACTTTTGACACCGAACTCTTTGATAAATTTACATACAAAGTCTACAAACACACATGCAAAGTGGGGAAAAAGGGTTAAGGGTTAGAGTATAGGGGTTTTCCTTGGTCAAACACCAGTTTGGTAATCAAACCCTATGAAATGAAATGAAATAAGAAGATAATGATAAATAGATAACATGAAATTTCATAAACTTACCAAACCCTTGATGTAGAAATCTAACGATATGCAATGAAGTTCTCCAATGGATGACTTGATTATGCTTAGAGTGCTTGAATGCTTGTAAATTGCTTGAATGATCGGATGAATGAATGCTTGAATGATTAGATGAATGAATGCTTGAATGATTAGATGAATGAATATTGCTGAATGAGGGTTAAAATAAGAGAAAAAACCCTTATTTATACTTGATTTTCCATTAATTCCCAAAAATAACACATCACAGGTTGGCCTGAAGGGTAAGAGAATAAAATATCGCCAATAAATTAAAGTTATTTTGATTTTTGTGCCCAGTGGGACTAAGTCGCCCTAGGTGGAGATTTGGTCCCATTAGGGAAATTTCACTAGGTTTCAGAGATTAAAGTGCATTAAATGTTGTTTAATGGGAATATCCTCAAAAATACACTTAAGTATGGCTAGAAAATGAATTAAGGGGTCATTTAAATATGGGAAAAGGGTTGAATTATTGATGACAAGTCTAGAAAAGTGTGAGAGTTTGTTACAACTCTTTACAATACTTTGAAATAAGACTCAGTAAGTGATAAAAAGGGGATATTTAAGTGAATTATAATGAAAGGGTTCTAAAAAAGTGTGAAAGTGGGTTACAACACTTCACAATACTTTTACAAGACATCCTAGAAGTCTTAATGATTCTCAAGGGTCCAAGACCTAATGTGGTGGCCACATTACAACATTAAATCTAGGAAAAATCAAGCCAAAGTCCACTAGGAGGACCTAAACATCAGAAAAATTAGAAGGGTTACTTTTTTCATGTCCACACATTCGAATTCATCAATTTGATAATGTAAATATTGATTTCAAATATATTAAAAAATATAAATATATATATATATCTATATATATATACATATATATTTATACATATATATATATTTATATTTTTTAATAGATAAATGAAATTAATATTTACATTATCGAATTGATGAATTTGAATGTGTGGACATAGAAAAAGTAACCCTTCTAATTTTTCTCATGGTCAGGTCCTCCTAGTGGACTTTGGATTATATTGATATTCATATACACTCACTCATATATGTATGTTATTCAATATATATATATGTATGTATTCCTATATGGATATTTTCATGTTCATATATCAACTTTTAAGTAGAAATGAACTTTTTATTTCAAGCATCAATTTTTTAAATGAAGTGGCTTTTCCATATCCATTAAATAATCCTTTTTCAAAATACACACATTCATTTATTTATCAAGTTATACTATCATTTTCTTTCAAATTCTCGAAACACAAGATTAAGATAGACAATTAAATTATAATAATTCCACATGTATTACTTTTCACAAGTGCATTTTTTCAATCATCAAATCATTTCAATTCAAATAAATATAATTCTCTTATATGAATTTTAAATTCAATTATCATGCTATTTTGTGGTGTGTGCACCCAGATTCCATCAAGCTTACTATTCAATCTAGCCAAATGATCCTACTTCTACCGTGTTCTCGTCATTCAAACTACCACCCTGCAATTGCACACACTTGCACTTACAAAATTCATCAATAACGTTCAATTCATGATAAAATATAAGATATTGCATAAAGATCACATAGTCAACGATGGTCAAATTCTTTCAATCTTTTAAAAAATATCAAAATTTCTATTCAACATATTGAATTTCCTCAATAATTCAATTTATCATATTATAATTAAAAATGCAGTAAAATTTGGTTATGACACTTGAGGTTCATTATGCAAGTTTTTCTAGTTGAAGATATAACAAATCATTATTTCCTAGTTCTCTTGCATGGAAGGTGTTTTGTTCATTGTTTGATCCTATGTCTCGTGTTATTCATAATTATATTATAAGCAACATATAATCAAAATAAGAAATAATAATAATCATCATCATTTTTATAAAAAATACAATGATAATATTTGAAATGCTCAAAATTAAAACACAACACATATGTATCAAATTTTTAGCACCTCATCTGAGGACTTTTTTTGAGGCAATATCTAGTTGTAATAAATACCCTCAACTTGAGAGTAACCTTTTAAAACCAATCATGCTATGAATTTCTCAATGTTACCATCTAAACCACTCTTCTTATTGAACACCCATTTACATCCATCAAGTTTACATACTTTAGGAAATAGTAGAATATCACATGTATCATTTTATTTTAAAGAATAAATTTCTTCTTCCATCGCTATCTTCTAGGACTCTACATCATTCATACCCAATAATTGATCTATAGATCTCAATTAATCATTTTTTATTATTCAAAGAAAATATTTATCTCTAATCATCAAGAGAACACCCCTACCTTTCAAGTCTTTGTCTATACATTGGAGATATTCATATAAGTTGGGGAGGAGGTTTTTCTTTCTCTTCCTCCTCTTTTAAATATATTGATAATCTTTCCTCAAATTCTTATCTATCTTGGTACCTTGATTCAACATCCTCCTAAATTGGAGGAAGTTGAATCAATTATTTATTTTCTATTTGTTCTAGTTGTAGTGTAATATAAGAAGTCTTAGTTTGTCTAAAAATAACACATGTACTAGATAATACCTTTTATACTACAAGATTCCAAATCTTGTATCATTTCATACCATAATTGTACCCAATAAAGGAACATTTTATATCCTTGTTCTCCAATTTGTTCACTTCTCCTTTGGAACATGTGCATATTACTCAGAACCAAAAACTCTAATATTTTTCAAACAAGTATTTTTATCCAACCATGCTTCAATAGGAATTTTACAAACAAGAGTTGATGTAGGATTGTGGGAGTAAATGGTGACTCCCCAACACCCCCAAGAACAGTTGTGAGATCAAAACCACTTCCACAAGAGAGACAATGGCAAGAATGCTTGCTTCACAATACAAGATTGATTAATGGTTGAGTTGATTCAATTGATGCAAATGTACATGAGATGCCTTGCTTATAAAGGAAAGGTAGAGATGTAGGATTAGACAAGATCATGACAAGTATCTTAATACTATGACATGAGACAACTAACTACCTAGGAATCAAGCAATATAGCTAGATAAGATAAGTTCTAGAAAATCCAACTAAGACTTCTAGAAAGAATCTTATATCCTAAGTAAACTTAACATGTGAATATGTCCCCTAATTACCTAGTGAATGAATAAGCTAGGTACAAGACATATATTCACACCAACAGCCCCCCTTAAGTGCAACTTAGGGAGAAGATTATTATGCACACTATGACTATGGGGATGGGTCCTGGATACAAGGCCATGTTAGGTACCCATTTACAATGCAAATGCAAAAAATTCTCACAAGCGGAGAGAAGGAGAAAACCCAATGGGAAAATATTCCTCTCCAAAAGAGAACAAAACAAAACAAACAACATGATGTATGGAGGACTCAATTATACCCCCCCACGAACTACATCCATCATGTATGTACAATCAATGACGCTCCCATAAGATGGAAGTAGAGATATAAGATATCCCCCCCATAATGAAGAAGCTCCAATGTTGATGAAGAATGCCTGAAAAATAAAGATGACCCAATGTCTACAAGCAACACATCTCCCCTTAGGAAGAAAAAATTTCATAAGCTGATGAAGAAGCCACTCCATATCCAACTAAAAGGAGGAAGAATGAATGCTCAAAATGTATGCCTCTGAAAACTGATGAAGAGCCACCAAGCTTGAATGAGCCACAACATAATCATGGTCAAAATCAACCAAGAAACATGAAAAATCAAGAGAATGAGGAGACTCATGAATGTCAATCTCCAAAGAAAAAGTAGATGGTGTAATAGTTGCGCTAAAACTGTCATCAAAGAGGAGAGAAATCCCCTCAAGTGTGTCCTCCAAATCTACAATATGAAACTCCATGAACAAGTTAGAAATATCTGTCAAATAATCATCCCACAAAGTAGGATCTAAAAACCTATGATCATCCTACTAAATAGAAGCACTGATGGGTGAAGAAGCAAGAGGTGTAGGAGTAGGAATTTCAACACTAGTCTCTAAAATACCAATGTGTAGATGAAGAAACTTCTCCTCACTAACATGGTTCACACTTAATGGAGTGTATGATGAAGTGAAAGGAACATTATCATCTTCTGAAGAAAAATGTGAAAAGGAATATACTCGAGATGAATGATCAGCCATCCTAATAGAAACAATATCCCTAGTCTCCAAGTCCCTTATGTACACCCTATCTAGAGTAAACTCAACTGTTTTACCTTGACCCCCATGAGTAATTTGATAAATAGAAAGGAGATTTGTGGACAAAGAAGGAAAAAAAAGAACATCATTGAAGGTCCCTTCCCCCATATCAATAGAACACTAGACCCACTTACCTTCATATATATATTGTTACCCATCAAAATATGAGGTGAACGACAAGGCTCAAAAGAAGAGAACATATCCATAGAAGATTCCATATGATGAGATGCCCCTGAATCAAGAAGCCATCTATGAGATTCAGGACTTGCAAAGGCCAAGAGTGCTTGTCCTTTCATTTTGTGTAGCCTAGATGTAGATGTTGTGTTCTCTAATTGAGATGATGAGGATGATGGGGTTGTTAATTGAGATGTTGAAGAAAAGGTAGAAGAAACTAATGAGGGCAACTGAATGTTATTGTTTTGAAGAAGGTGTAGGATTTCATCAATATTCTCATTATAACATCTATACTCATCATTTCCTAAGCTTTTGCAATAGGGTATGTGCAGGATCATCATGGAAAAAATAGGCCCTTAACTGGCAAAAAAGAAAAAGAAAAATTAGAGTTAGGCAACTTGACATAAAAATTTGAATAAGTTATCTATATTATTTCAAAAATATGTAAGAATAGAATATGTATCAAATTTAATGTAGTTTATAAAATACTAGATTTAAAAAAAAAAAAATCTATTTGGTGAAAATTTGAAATTTCAATGTAGTAGTACTTAAATTTTAGGAAAAATAAGTAAGCGTAGTAAGTCTGCCTAACCACCCCTAACCACAATAAAATGATATTATTTTTTATAATATTTTATATATAAGTAGAGGACTCATGTCCCAATGTGATACACATTTTTGTAATTTTTTTTCCAATTAAATAATTAATTATGAAATTTTTTATTACAACTTTTTAAAAAATATAAAAAACTCGTATGTCTGACCACCTTAACTTGGTCAAAACTTCATGAAATTAATTTTTTCTTTTTTTAATCCTATAGTATGCGAAGCATAGAATGTGACACATGTTTTGGATTCAAAAAATATGATACCAGTTGAAAGCTATAGATTTTTTTCAATTAGCCTATCAATAAGACTTTAGTTGTAATTTGAATAGAAAATGAATAATAATTACTTATTAAATTCAAAATAAAGCATAATTTATATTGGTGGAAGGTTGAGAATCTCCTTTAAAAACCCTTTTTGTTTCATCAATTTTGGGTAAAAAAAAAAGTCGTCAGCCACATACCCATCTTATTGCAACTTTTTGGCCCATCATGATCCTGCACATACCTAATATGCACATTTGAACTTCTTCTTTTTAGATGATTCCTCTTTGGAAGAGGGTGTAGACTCAGGAGTGTTATGTGAAGGAGAATCTTTACCTTTCTCATTAGACTTGGGAGACTTTTTTTGCTTCTTACCTTTTCCACTTGAAGCCTTTGTATCCTTTGCAACAAGAGAATGAGATGTAGAATACTTCAATGTGCCCATGTGTACCAAATTTGCTTGTTCCCTTGTGATTTGAGCTGCAAATTCATCAAGAGAAGGCATTTTGTATACATTGCCAAGGGAATCCATTGTAGCATGGAATGTAGAAACAAACACTGAATAATCAGGACCAAGCTTAGCAAGTATAGAAAGTATGTTCATCCTCTTTAGTGACCCCACAATTAGATAACTGCAACCTTAGAGAATTGAGCTTAGAGAAGAAGTCTTGATATTGTCAAAATATGAAGGATTAAGACCCATTAGTTCATTCTCCAACTTAAATTTCCTCATCTTATCTGCTTACCAAAGAGACTCTCTAAAGTAGTCCAAACTTCATTAGGATGAGTGCAGGATGCAACATGATATCTAAGATTTGGATAAATGGACAAAAGAAGATTACCAAGAGCTTCATCCCTTCTATCAAGCCATTTTATTTTCTCTTTAGCTCCTGTGGGTTCTAGATCTTGACCAAATATGATTCTTTGAAACTTCGATTTTAACAATAATAACTCTATTTGAGATCCCCACTTATGATAGTTATATGGAGTTAGAAGTACAAATTTTGTAAAATCCATGATACAATGAGATATTATAATAGAGGAATAACAATTTTCCCTCACAATACAAGAAATCAACCCCTTTGTCCCAAAATTACACCTTTTTGCAAATTTATAATAATGTATCCCAAACTATCAAATCAGCTACAAACTAAAAATATGAAAATCGAGAAACAAATCTACAAAAAGTGCATGAATACAACTGAGGTGCTCCTGAATACCTTCCCGATGCCACAAATTTTGATAAAATCGGAGTCCAGAGCATAAAGATATGAGCTTGGAGGTGAAAAACTATGATTTGGCTTCAACCTGGAAAAAATGGCACAAAACAACAAAAATTTTGCAAATATCTACGCCACTGAAAAATTCAGACCGCCATCCTTCAGACAATATTTCATTTGAAATTTTTTGCATCTGTTAGCCAAAGTTATGAGAAAATGAAAAAAAGGCCTGTAAAAGGGCACTTGGGGCCAAATAAGAACATGGTAAGACTATCTGGGCACAAAAAATGGTCTCCTAGGCACTAATATAAGGTTCTCCATATGACCAATTAAAAGGGCTTAAAGGGCTACACTGGTAGGGATTTAAAAACTTTAGACAAAGTTTTATTACAAAATTTTCTACTTGGTCAAAATCTCGTCAGCTTTTACAAAACTTCAATAGTATGAATAATTAAAAGGAAAAGATTATAGAAAATGATGCCAATATAATGCATATCGTTGATAATGGTGATATGACCTATGAGACATTAAAACCTACATACCCTATGTTGACATCGATGACAACTTGGCACCATACGATGCAGAATAGGTACCTTGTACAATGCCTCTGAACCGAACGTATGACGCTTTGACCGTGAATGATAGCAATTTAGACCTACTGGCGACGTGATGTAACCCAACGTACTACCGATATGGCCTTTGTACCACTGACAAAGGAATTTGATTGTGGAATATTTGGTGTAAGATGCCAACAAATAGCCTAACAAAATTTGTGGATGTCAGGTAGACAAGACCGCCAAAATGGACAGGGAACTAGACCACCAATTAAGGATCTGACCAATGATACTGGATCTAGAGTATGTAGACCACACAATGATGCTAGACAAAAAGATTTGGGAAAAGATATATGACCGGTACCCTGCAGTTAAAAGGAAAACCCTGCAAAAGGTACCCGATGACCAGGTACCCATTCATGTAGACGATGTACGTGGATTGTAATTAATCCATAGGAATTAAAAATGCCAATCCACAATAATATGTGCCCCAAACAATACAAAAATTCTACACAATATTTTCTTGATTATATTCAAAAATTTTCCCAAAAAATATTTAGAATAAAAAGGCCGCAGAAAATATTTTCAGAATTTTTTTTTTTTTTCACGAAAATTGAAAATATCATATCGCTAAGGAGGTTGTTCCAGCAAAAAATTTCCTCAAAATCAACTTTACTCAAATTGGACGAAATTACAATCAAAATTCATTTGCAGAACCTTCTGATCTCAACTGTGATGTTATTGAAAACCCAATCTGCACCTAACAAATATCTTCAAGCTAAAATAATACCCTCAGATCTGGGAAGGAATCTACAACCCTGGAGAGCTCTGATACCATGTGGGAGTAAATGGTGACTCCCCAACACCCCCAAGAACGAATTACGAGATCAAAACCACTTCCACAATAGAGAGAATGGCAAGAATGCTTGCTTCACAATGCAATATTGATTAATGGTTTGGTTGATTCAATTGATGCAAATGTACATGATATGCCTTGCTTATAAAGGCAAGGTAGAGATTTAGGATTAGACAAGATCATGACAAGTGTCTTAATCCTATGACATGAGACAACTAACTACCTAGGAATCAAGTAATATAGCTAGATAAGATAAGCTCTAAAAAATCCAACTAAGACTTCTAGAAAGAATCTTATATCCTAAGTAAACTTAACATGTGAATATGTCCCCTAATTATGTAGTGAATGAATAAGCTATGTACAAGAAATATATTCACACCAACAAGGAGACATGTTAATTAGGTAGCTAAATATTTAGCCTAAATTTTTTTATTGTAGTCTAACACCACTAAACATACTCCTAGCCAGGGGTGCCAGTCTGAGCCTAGTTGGTTAAGGTGTTCTCACTGTGGTGCCCACCATGGGTTCGGACTGACACTCCCGTGGAAAATTCTAAGCAGGTGTCCTGCCTAACATCATTTCGGCTGTAAAGTTTACCGGAGGTGGGGGTTATAGGGGCCGTACGCACCTTAATTCCCTCATAAAAACATACTCCTAGCCTTCTCCATCAATTATTGTTCCTTCTTTTCATGTTTTTGATGATAAGATCCTTTGATGTTGAATTTTATATTCTTATTTTTGAATAGGGTTTTATTTTTTTATTTCATGTGAATCCTCTAAACTTTATTTACCCTTAGGGGTAGAAAACTCTATGTTATACTCTTCTTACTGCATCATGTAGAGTAGATGGGGTCAAATTCCATAACCAAACCATGTAGTGGCTTTGTCAATCCTTCCATAAAAAGGAGAATCAACCTTCTCTCTAAAATATAAGCATCCACTATACCATGATATTTCAATTGGGTTATCTCCTAGAAGTGTATCTCCAGATCCTTATTACCAAACCTATCAATCAATCTCTATATAAGAAGTGATATTGTCATGTTTGAAGGTCACCAAACCATAGTACTACCACTCATGATCCTTCCCATCCAAATTAAGTTTGGCATATACTTAATGAATTATATATCTAACATGGGGTTAGTCTAAAAACATGTGTCTAATTTCTACACCCATGAATGTGCAATACACTTGTTGGAACCATCATAATTAGGAATGGACAACTTGCACACTCTACACTATAACTCTTAGTTAGGTCATTTTCCCCTATCTCCTCTAAGACTATTCCTATACTTTTCCTAGAAAAAATATACTAAGGACACATGGTTACATGAAATTCATCATGTAATGATTGATATTCCCTCAAATAGTTTGCAAAAGATTCACCATCTCCCTAATGTCAGGCTTGTCCTCTTGGTTGTGCCTATTAGATATCAAACATTAAAATTTGGTGTTGTTCTAATAGTTGCATTGGAGTTGTTGTTGAGGATATTAGTCTTCCTTTCCTCTCCATATTTTAATTTTTTTTCTATTATTTCCATTATTACCTGCATTTTTGTGGTTGGTATTAAAATTTTGCATCATTTGATTTGATCAAATAAATAACTTGTTTCTCCTTTAGGAAATTAATTTGTGTTAGAAATAAAGGTATAACTTGCAAAAATATTAACTTATTAAATTGATTCTAAATCTGAAATTATATGTTCACGATAACCATAACAAGATTATTTGATTGATAATTTCAATAATGAAAGAAACATATGATATACAACAAGTCATCAATATAAGTGACACAAGATATATGTGGAGAAACCCTTGCAGGGAAAAACTCAACGCCCAAAAAGATCAAATCTTTGTACTAATCTTCAAGGAAGTACATCAATACAACATCCTCTTTGTAATTCAAAAGTACTTTGTCACTCTAAAAAACTACAAAGAACTCATGCTAAACTACCATCCCATGGCTCCAATATATAGAATTTTTTTGGAGAGAATACAACAAATGGTATCCCAAAACAACAAGGAAAACCACCTAGAAAAACCCACACCCCTTTTAGTGAACAACCCATAAACACGGAATAAAATATTAAATTATCACATCACCTTCACATGGGTGCCTAACCCATAGCCAATAGGAATTGGTCAAACCTGAGTGCTCCCTAACTCTCTAACAACTCTGATTGCTACATGCATGAACATGCAAACCTAGGAACCCAAACATGCAAGAGCATGTAAAACATGCAAATAAAATGCAAGAACATGCACACTCGAGTGGTCCCAAGCCAAAAATTTAGACACCCAAGAGGAATATTCTTCCAAGATTCTTTGTAACCACAACCATAATGGGTCCACCTCTTTGAATGCCATTACAATTTATCATAGGAAAATAAATAATAAATATTTTGTCCCTTATGTCCCTTATAACACTTTTTAAAGAATGTGGAGACACATAAATCAACTTAGGATAGCAATTATAATGTCACCTATCCTAATATTCTCCTACTTGACATTATACATTGCAATTTCATCCATCATTTACAAATAAAAGATATAATCAAGTACAATGATCAAGGCTTATGGCCTCCCTACACCAAGATAACTTATTTGTGGTTGCTAGCTTCATGAGAGAATCTAAAACATTATCTAAAGTTTCAACCTTCTCAATCAAAACCTTAACGTTCTCTACCATTTCTCACACAAAGTGATACTGAAAGTTAACATGTTTAGCACAAACATGATAAATAGGATTTTTGGTTGAACATATGGCACTCTAACTATCATATCCAATCCTCATTGTATTGCAATCAAAAACAATTCCATTACCAAGTCTGTGTAACCAAAATTCCTCCTTAGAGCATGTGTAGCTACCATATAGTTTTCTTCAGTGG